>JAFNEN010000350.1:420000-463311 GCA_019343175.1 Oedothorax gibbosus | reverse complement strand
GGTTATAAACTGTAAGAAAAAGCTTACACACTGTAATAAAATATGTGCTCTTTAGTTCCAAATAATTTTAAGACAACTAACTGAAATCTTTGATAATTTGAAAGTTTTTCTTGCATCTAATACTTCGGTTTTTCATAATGTGCCTTTACACTGAAAGCAAACTCTCTCTTAACCATTTTTATACAATACAACTTTAGAATTCATACATCAAATCTAGTAAAATAATAAGTCATTTATAATTTCGTAGAGTTCCGTAGAGAAGAAGAAGATATGCTGCCGCGGAATACAGAAACCGGTTATACAGAAACCGGTTTGCCAAGTGAAGCCATTGATCGCTTTGTAGTAAGCCCAAACATACGCTCTCGGCAAACTTTTTGGCGCTATTTTGCAGTGGAAATTGTATGGGCTTACTACATTGTCTTGGCGATTTCGGACTTTCTAATAAAAACTATAATTATAAAGCAGTTTTCGTACCAGTGAAATAAATTACTACTATCTTGTGTAAATTCCTATATCGTGCTACAGTCTAAACTGCGCAAACAGAATTTTTTAAATTTTCAATTAACGCTTTTTAAAGAATAAAAGGATGCATTTTGCATTGAACTAACGTTGAGTGAATGGTTTGTTTGCGTTTACTAGGATAACTTGGCGGATTTCTGACATTTACTTTTCTTCGCGACAAGCATCTCCATAATTTTCTAAACTGAATGTATAAAACAAACGCATTTTAAGCCTACTTTTCTTATTTTTAATTTGAAAGAATTAAAAATGAAAAAGTAGGTATTAACATGCGGTAGATGTCAGTCTGTCCGTACCCCCTTCCAAAATAGGTTCTATCCATCGGATCTTAAAAATTCTTTTTTTTTAGAAAGCTATGACCTCAGAGACCCAACTTTCATACTTTTTGTTCGCCTGTCTGTACTTCCGGACGGACATAAATCTACTATCTGTCGGCGAATTTCCCATTGAATTAGCATTGAAATTTAATTTTGAGTCATTTAAATCACTGTTGCCAAATCAGCAATGGCATGAGAAACTTTATTTAAAAATATTTGAAGCAAAATTATTTTTTCATGAATCATTTTGGAATGACGTCATAAAATGTAGCACAATTTGGTTCTTTGATTCTTCATTAATTGGTTACCAAGAAAGCGGCAAGGCATATTTTTTGCATACAATTCTGCTTAGTTTTAATTTACATTTCTTATTTTTTTAATGCAATTTGGAGTAGTTTAATTATTTTTGTTATTAATAAATATTTAATTATTCTTCGAACTACAAATAAATCGAGCAGTAATTAAATAATATTAAGTTAATTTGAGAAAGAATATTAAGGAAAATAGTTGATTTTGGCTTTTAGAAGTTTAAATTATAGCTGGATGCTGTGTTTAGCGATTTTCTAATGCGCGTATAAATCTATTGTGGAAACGGTTTTTGATTATATTTACTGTTAGGAACCTAGTTGTTTCCAGATTAGAATTTCAGTCAGTATTTAAGTAACAGGAAAGTAGGCTATTTCAGTTCTTTAAGGATTTCTTGTTATTCTTCCATTGATTATTCTGCTCGCGGCTTTTCCGCTTCTACTTCTTCTGGTCACTCTTTCCCGCTTACATTCTGGAGTGGTGGACAAATGGTAATGGACATCGAGTGGGTGCTCTTTCGGCGACAGGGATAATGGAAACCGGATTTGTTTAGGAGAAGTGGTTTTCTGTTATTCCATGTTCTTTTTGCATTATATATTTGATGGAGGAAAGGATTTAAATAATGCAATAAGGGTTATTGGTTAAGATTTCAAGGGGACACGGTACCACTTTCATTTTTTTTAATTTTGACATATTTACCATAAAATTGGTGTTTTATTAGTTCAACCTGTATTTAAAAACAATATATGACAAAAAAAAACTATTTTAATTTTTAAGTTATAAGGCTTTTTTAAATACAAATATTGTAACCCAATTTTTTCCCTCATGTACATTTTACATAAGAATTGGTATCCAAATTTGATTTATCTTCAGTAGTTGTTTCATAAAAAATATTTATCTAGAAAATCCCAATTTTTTTTAGCATATTTGAAAAATTTCGACTTTAGTATTTTTTATAAAAAAAAGTATTACTTTTGAAAACAATTTTGATGCTAATTCTTAATTTCAACATATTTGACAGACTGCATACGAAATTCCTTAGACTTTTATAAATAATTAAAAAAGCCTTAGCGTTTTGAAAACCTTGTCATCAAGGAAAGATGAACACCGAGAAAAACACGTTTAAAGTTTTCATTCGTTTGCATTTTTATCCTACCTTTCCGCATAAAAAGTGGAATAACTTTTTTTTAAATATAGCTACACTTTTGAATCCTGGTCGACTTATTACGAAGATTCCCAACTTTAATTTTTGCAAATAAAAAAAATCGCAATTTTTGCCGTTTTTGAGGTACTGAGTCCCCTTAGGGTACTTTTCTTTTTCACGTGTTGAAGCGCAACACGATATATATTTATCCAAAATGTAGTTTAAAATCTGTTCTTTAATGTTTTTTATAAATAGCTATACTAGAACTAAAAAAAATCTGTTTTGCAGTACTTAAAAATGAATGTTATAATTTTGTCATACATATCTTTGAAAAAAGCATAGTTTACAGTTTTAACCAACTGCACATCGATATACTAATCGTCTTCTGTCGCGATCGTCGGTTGTGTTCGAACAAAACCGATTTGTGTTTGCATGTCATCAACACAATTCTTGTATTGAAACAACCTAGTTTTGTAAAGTTGCAACTTTTACACAATACTTTGGTTCTACTTGTGCTGTTTGAACACAAGTTTTTGTGAGTGTATTGTCTTAAATTTATACAGTTTTTAACCTTTTTTTTATATCTATTTATCCGATACATTAAGGATTATATGCTGAACTACATTGCGGAAGAATACATGCATGCTGCGTCTTGAACGGCATTTTCGTACCTACCAGTCAATATTATTTAGTTCCGATCCAATTTTTATTTTGTTTTAATACGTAATAACTGGGAAAAATAGTTAGTTGTTACTTTTTACTATTTTTATAGTTGATAGAAACCACATACAGATTTTAAAGTAATTCATTGATGGTAATTACAATTTTAAAAAAATTACGATCCCTATTTCTCTTAAAAACACAATTTTATGCTACACGCGCCATCTGTATATAGCTGTGTTGCCACACAAACAACTAACGGGACAAAACTGTTATGATGCCATTCTTAAATTTTAAAAAGAAAAATAATGTTTACAGTACTCGCAACGATGTATCTGGATTCGAGCAATAGAGACTTAAACTTGAAAAATTATGTGTTTTCTCTAGAAAATTTCCGAGTTTTCGGTTGTTTACGATGGCAAAGAGCTTTTATGTAATATTCGGGAAAATGGAGTTTACAGAGCATGGGAATTTCTTAATGGTAGCACTTATGTCCCAGGCATAAATATAGTTTTAGAGTGCAGAACGTTTGTCTTAGAATAGAAGTGTATTTTATGATTTGTTTTATTGTATACGACTAGCTACCAGTATTAAATTACAAGTTTTATATTTCTTGAATACATTTTCTGGTCATTTTATATTTATGCACGCTATTATTGGTGATTTCACGTTTGAAAGAAGAATGGAGGGAGGATGTTTTAGTTGTACTTTGTATTGTACCGTGAGTTGCATACACACTGTTGTAAGTTTTGTGCTTGGTTTCACCATATAATGGTTCCCGGTAGCTGCAACGGCTGTGTGGTGAAATATCTCACCATATTTTCAATATTCAGTTGAACCATTTTTCAGGTTTCGGAAACGAAAGCCTGACGGTTCCTTCGTTTGAAACATTTGGCCACACAGTCGTTGCAGCTACTAGGAACCATATTTTTGGTGAAACCAAGCACCAAATTTTTAATATTTTAGTAGTGCAAACAAACATTTCCTGAGTCATATAAGAGTTTAACCCACTTGCTTCCTCCATCAGGACGTCACAATGGGACGTCACACTAATAATGTACATTGAATGGTGTTAAAAAAATTTAACTGTACATAAGATTATAAAGACTATTTAATTGAACTTCTCTCTTTAAAAAACAATAAAAATGAAAAAATATGGTTGAACGATTTGCTACGCGTAAGGGCTTTTTTGAAACATCTTTATACTTGAAAAAATTCACATTCATTACCGTTTTATGGAAATGTAAGTTCTAAAAAATTAGTTAAGTAGACGCAGTACCCAAAAAATGACAAAGATATCGATTTTTCAATTTTTAGTATAGTTTGTTAACTATCTCTTTACGAACAAAATTCCAAAGTTTTAAAATGATATTTTAAAAAAAAGCCATTAAACTTTTTCTGAGCTGAAATTTTATTTTCCAGAAAGTAATTAAACATGCTCGAATGCTGAGAGCTAAGGAAATTGCTAAAAGAAGGAATCCTTTATAATGGTGGATATTTATGGAAACATGGTATGGTGGTTTTGTAAAGTGGCTTTGGAAATGGTATGTTGATTCACTGAGTTTCATATCTTTTCAGTTTGTGTAATGGTTAAATACCTAAGACCTTTAGGTAAATAAATATAGAGATCCAACTTTTTTTTTATCCTGTGTTGAGACGTATGTGATTAACAAAATTTAGAATGGGATAAGGTCTAGGGTGAATATTTAAAAAAGATCTTTTTTGTGGTCCTTTTTTATACATAAAGCTACATAACTGTTAGCTCAATATCCATACCAATTTTTATTAAAAGATGTTGTGGGAGCAATTTGCAAAAAAAAATTTCAAAATTATTTAAATTGTAGGAATAGTAGAATTTTGAAAGCGAGTTAAAATTTAAATATTTTTAATTAAAAAATTATGTTTCAACGTTGTTTTTAAACATACTTATTGAAAATTAGTTGTTTGTAAAAACAGTGTAATTTTCATTTGCCCAGGTGATAAAAATACTGGGAATTATAATTTTTGCCGGTACCACTGTCCTCTGAAAAACATAAATAAAATATTTATTTAAAACTATGACAAGAATTAAATTAGCAGAGTCGAAGTGATTCGACCATTTAAATTTTTCAATCAAACATAAAATGTAGCTATACCATGAAACCGTTTTTCATGGCCATGCTATAGTCTACCGGACGTAAACTTAAAACTATCTTTAACAAAAATAAATTAAATCTATTAACCACTTACCGCTAGTAGAAACAAGCCAGTCTATTCTTTTACTTTTCCACCCGAATGATTCCTTAATAAATTAGTCACTAATACCATCCCTATTTAAAAAGGAATTGCACAATTATCATTAATAACATTTTAAGTAAGTACATACCAAAATTTAAGTTACAACTATTTAACAAAAATATGTTTTATCTAACTCGAGTTATTCAATTATCAGATTTTAAAATTACCTCTAAAACATTAATCGACGCCAATTATATCAGGACTCACTCTGCCTCCTCCCTACCTTCCTCAGTGTCCTAACATTAACAAAATCTTAACTATTTCCCGAAATCCGAATATAAAAAACTCATCATATAATATAATTATAATTATATTTATTAAATAAATTTATCTATTTCATATTATAAGTTTTCCGGTTTCAAAATCTACAGCGAATAACTTTCAAAAATACTAGTTTAGTTTCTCAGGGACACTCTACTCAATATTTTAAACAAAATTTCTAATCCAAATTGAAACTGAAAATCTATGTGCCAATTTAACTAATCTTAACCACTTTCTGTAAAGCGAATACATAAAAACCAAATCAGTTAATAGGAATTCACTTATATTTAGTAATTCAAATTATATATTTCACATTACAAGTTCTAAGTTTTAGAAATTTACCACTAATAGCTTTTCAAAAAGACGATTGCAACTACAGGCCCACCTCCATATTATATTTTAAACAAAAACTTTACAACGAATCGCCTAACAGAAAATCTAAGTCACAACAACTCTTTTCCCCAAGACCGCAATAAATAATCATCATTAACTTCAACACCACTCTTTCGAGCTGAAACTTCTTCCGCTACAACCGTCCCCCCCGCTGGTGGTTACTTTAATTTAATAAAAGTCTCTATCGAAATTAGAGACATCCGGTCTCAGGCAACCCAGAGCAACGTGGGAGAAAAAAAAATGAGGAAGCAGGAAGGGAGGAGAAAGAAAAAGGAAAAAGAGAGGAAGAGAGAAGAAAAGAAGGGCAAAACGGGGAAGAAAAAAATGAGATGGGAAGAGGAAAGAGAGAACGAGGAGGAAGGGCGGGGGATAAATGAAAGCAAAAAAAAAAGGGAGAAATCACAGAGGAGGGAAAAAGGAAGAGATGGGGGGGAAGAAAGCAGAAAAATGGGGAAGGGAGAAGGCAGGGGGAAAAAACGAGGGAGCCAGAGGAGAAGAGGGGAGAGGGGGGAAGGGAGAAGAGAGACTAGAAGGAGGAAGGGGGAAGAAGCAAAGAGTAAGGGAAGGGAGAGATGACAAAGGAAAGGTAAAGGAGAAAAGGAAGGAGAGGGGGAACAAAAAAAAACAAACAAAAGAAGATATGTGGGTGCAAAAATAAATATTTAAATAAGCAAACGTGAAAAATCATTGTAAAATTACTGAAACGTCTTCAGTCTCATATCCCCTCCCTCCGCCCTCTGTCAATGATTGCTACTTACTCACCAAACTTACTCATAAATAATCCTCTCCTTTCCAAATCAGCCCTGTAATCAGGAACAGAACCCGAAATAAAGCAGCTGATAGAAAAAGGGACTCGGTACACTAAAGTCGTAACATCTTAGCTCCAATTATGCAAGATTAACCAATAGACCATGGGCATCATGTATCATTTATTTTACGTTATCTTCGTCTTTTCTCCCCCTCTCCCCTGACACGAGTGAAGGGAGAGTACCAGTCAAGCAAACCGTTCGCCCTGATGCACAGACGTCAATTCCAGAGAGCATCTGCAAATAGAGTCTCCGCCGAGCAGCAATACAGAATAATGATATCATGGTCTATCAAGCATTGAGACAGATAGGAATCCTATTAAAACGATATGAATTCCAGTGATGTCATGTTCCTATATATGTTAAAGCTAGTGAAACTTTGTCATAGACAGAAATAAGTCCACGATAAGCACAGCACAAGCCGTTTCGCGCGTATTAGCACGTTAGAACATAACTAGTGAAGCAAGATTCCACTTTAACTAAACCCACATTCTTACAATTGGGATATATGAAAAAGAATCGCAAATACGGCAGCCTCTCATCATTCTCGATGCGGTATAGGACAGCTAATGTATTTAATCAAGCCCCAGTATCTCTAATATTATGTCAAAGTACGGTACTCTGTAAAATTAAATTATGCATAGATAAGCCCGGTTCTTAAGACCATGAAAGACGGACCACCTGCTTTGTATCAAAGGAAGCAAACACGCACGGGACTCGGAGACTCCTAGGCCTCAGATCGAACATGGCCATACATCAGCTACCTTTAGCGTGATGCAAGAACTATCGTGACGACGCGGCATGTATTAGCCGACATTAGAGATACGAAGCGATCTACCGTATAATGCGCAATTAATCATATGCGCCGTATAAGAGACCTATCGACAATGCCAGAACAATCTAAAATCCTATCAGCACCAGTAACTCCATACAACACAAATGCTATTTATTTATTTTCAAGATTACCTATGGTATTAAGGATTATTAATTAATGCAGGACCGTGCTTTACAACACTTTTATAAGATCTAAAAAGTCAAAAACATAGACTATTCATTAACAATAAAATCGTACGAGTAGCACATATAAAACGGTAATTATAGAATTGAAGGAGGAAACACGTGAAAATAAATCCTGGACATAAAGTGTATTTTATGTCCCAATTATTTTTTTACCCTTTTATGTTCTAATTAATTGCAATAGCTGACATTAAATATTTAACAACGCATACAGTAAGACAACGCATTTTTCTTACCTATGAAGGACATTACTATCATCTCGAATAAAATTTTAAAAAAATACTGCGTTTCAGCATGAACTAACATTGAGTGAGTGGTTTGTTTGGGCTTACTAGGGTTGCTTGACGGCTTCACTTTGTTTCTCGACAAGCATCTCCAACTTCTTCTTAACTTCTCTACCACCTACACTTTGGGCTACGAGAAACAGTAGGTGTTGGGATGTGTATTTGTGTGGTAGGATATGGGTGTATTTGATGCAGATTTTAGGTAGCTGCATACCTTTGAAGGCCTATTTTTTTAAATGGATAAAATAAACTTCTTGTGGCTTTTATGATATTCTACTAAGTTGAAAAAATGTTACATATACACAAAATTGTAATTATATTATTTATGATTTTTTAAGGATTTTAGTTTAAATTTTGCCTGAAAACTGCCTTTAACCAAAACACGATAGGGCTGGGGAGCCCAGTCGGTTAGGCGCTCGCTTAGCATGCGAAAGGTCCCAGGCTCGGGTCCGGGCATCGCCAAAATAACTGCCGACCTATAAACGGCCCGTGCAGCCAAAAATGTCCGACGAATAATACCCCGTGTAGAGGAAGTGCACGTTAAATATGTTCCAAATTCCCAATTTCTGCGTACGATGTCGCCCTTAACGGTTGCGTTGGGTGCCTACTCAGGTGTCGGCTCGTCACTTGACTGTTGTTCTAAAATACGACGCCCGTTGCCAATAGCCCTCGTGTAGCTCTAGTGCGACGATAATTCAAACTAAACTAAACCAAAACACGATAACTAAATGTGACTGAAAAATTAAAGAGATATTTAAATTCTGTAAATTGGAAACTAATTAGTGTGTCAGGTCATGATTTATTCTTAGATATGTGTCATAAAATTTACATGCTCCATTGGCATTTAAAGTCAATAAGTTCAGCTGATAAATATTTGCTGTATTTCAATTTTGAATGCACACGAAATCTAATGATGACAAGATATGACTTTGACCAAGTTCCAAAATCTTTATTTATTTTCTGAGTTCACATAAAAATGTATACAATTTTTTTGAAGCAATAATTTTGGAGAAAATGGGCTTTGCGATAAAGTAAAATCATAAAACTCTTGTTTTGAAATAAACAACAAAATATAATTTAGATGTGGTAATGTTAAGAAAATTATTTCTTAACTCCTAATTTCATTTAACTCTTTTAATACGTCGATTGTAACTCACAAATATATTATCCAGATCTTTTTTCATGTTTTATTTGCAATTTATATTTGTTTTTAAGTATTTAAACTAATCCTTGTCAAGTCAATGCTAATTAAAACAATGATAATTTTTTTCTCTATTTACACTAAACACAAAATTTGTGATTATTTATGAAGAAAATTAATTACGATTTAAAATAATTAAAAAATATGAATTTTGACTACATTTTTGTATTTTTAAGGTATATGGCCACCTGAAATGCAATGGTTCTGGTAAAGTTCGCCACAATTGTCGAGCAATTGTCTTGGCAATGCTAAGTCAATTGGACCTTTCAGAAGGAGGAAAACATCAGAGTTTTGATAGGGTAGGGTAGTGTACATATATATTCCGGCTTGTGTGCTTGATCAGAGACCCGCTTATATGCCTTCGTCAAGTAAGACAGACACAGAAAGAATTTTGACTGTTACAGAGAAAAGAAGTACACCCAGGGCGAAGGTGGGAATTGAACCCGCACCCGTTACAGCGCGCACTCTGCTAGCGTAATGGGCTGCGATGCAAACCACTCGGCTATCCGGGCCCCAGTTTTGGTGTTATTTGAGGTTTTCAATTAAGTAGGGTCAGAATAGCCAGAGGATCTGAAATATCCAACGCGCGAGCTCGCGTGTTAAGGTTTCTACATAGGTCGACAATTTGCCTATCACTGGTAGTTCACTATATTCAATCTAAAGAAGATAAAAAAGTAAGAAAAACATTTTTTTTACAATGGAGTTGTCAATGAGTGGAATACTATGCGTTGATTGTTATGTTGTTTATTCGAAAAGAGTAGAAGAATTCATGAAAAATCTCGATATGTTATTGTAGGGTAGACTGACCAGTGAGTGAACAGGCCTCAGTGAATGAACAGTTGGTAAATACATTTAAAAAAAATAAGGATTGAAAATCATTCCACTGGATGAATTGGGGAAACCCTTTTTCTAGTTGTCAGTAAAAACTTGTAAAATAAATACTGAGCATGAAAATGTCAATGAGTCTAGTTTTTAATTAAAATCCAACATGTTTATTGACTGGACATTTTTGTGTTCATTCACTGGTAAAGAACTGTTCATTCACTTGGCTTAAGCGTTCATTCACTGGTTAGTCTACCCTAGAATGTAAAAAAAAATAGATTTTTTTTGTCCAACTTGCTGAGTCTCTGGCCTGTTGTTGGTCGACAATTTTTATATTTGTAAAACTTGTAAGCGTAAATGCTTTTAACTCGTAAAATAGTGTCGAATATTCGAAGGAAACGGAATGGAATTTCTTTAAAACTATTGCAATCCATCAATTGGGAAACCCTTACGACGTCACTATTTAAGTGCAGGTGTCTTCTTGAAAGAAAGTGAATAGAGATGGATACCGTAAAGGGGGGGGGTGGGCGGATGGCCGAGTGATTTGGACCATTACGCTAGCAGTCTGCGCTCTGTAACGGGGGCGGGTTTGATTCCCGCCTTTGCCCTGGGTGTACTTCCTTTCTCTGTGACAGTAAAAATTATTTTTGTGACTGTCTCTTGACGAAGGCTTATAAGCGGGTCTCTGATTGATCAAGCACACAAGCCGGAATATATATGTACCTACCCTACCGAAAAGGGGAAAACGGGGAGTTATTCGTTATTTGAATAACTTATTTTAAAAATGAGTCCATACCTAGGAAAATTTTGCCTTTATTTTCCGCTTTTTCGTGGATGGCAATATTCCAGTTTTTTTAATTTATCTATTCAGTTAGAGTAGATATATTTAAAGAAAATAATACAGTGTGTCCGTAAAAGATTGTCCAAGTTTTAATGTTATATTACAGTTTTATTTTATAATAAATTTTTTTATAATAAATATAACAAATCATACATGGCATTGAAGGAAAACTAACCTAGTTTTTCCTATAAGTGCTCAATGTGTTCGCCTTTGAGTGATACGGCACACATCCAAACGAAAATGCAATTCTTTACGCTCAGAAGTCGCCATTTGGAATATATGACACTGCAACTGTAAAAAAAATGTAGCGGTACAAGCGCATGCGCTTATCTGAAACTGCTGGAGCTATTCTTTATTCATCATCTTCAACCACATTACAATTACACTTCAACCATAATACTATTACAATTTGAAACTCCGGACATTCTTTTACGGACACCCTGTATTTGAAAAAAAAAAACCTTGATGAAAACTTCTAATCTGAATAAAGAGAAGCAATTTTGATGCTGTGAATGTGAACACAAAGAATTGATGAAGAGAAATATCTCTGGTATATTGGAGAAACGGAGCAATATAATAAAACTAATCGTTGACCGACAGATATTATTCTTTTTGCCAAGTCAGTAGAGAACTTCCAATATAGTTTTAAAATGTAGAAAGCATTGTAATCAATTCAAAATGTACACAGGGTATATTCAACATGTCAACGCTTCCTTAATAATAGTTATCTCTTACAGGCATTTTAAAACAAAACTACATGTTATTAAAACCGCATTGTAGTTTATTAATAAATAGTCTAGTTGTTTTATTGAATAAGTGTTTGATTTTTTTTGTAAATATTCATTTACATTATATTTCTTTAAATATTCATTTACTTTATATTTCTTTAAATATTCATTTACATTATATTTCTTTAAATGTTCATTTACTTTATATTTCTTTAAATATCCATTTACATTATATTTATTTAAATATTCATTTTTATTCACTCATTTTAGACCATGGCCTACTCAACTAATAATAACAGAGAAGCTCTTCGTGACGCCAAGCTTTCAGTCCTGTTCCGAAGGTCGTTTGTTTCGAAGAAGAAGAAACCTGTTCAGGAACCATGTTCAACACTCTAAGAGTATAATATGGCTCATTGACCGAGCAGATTTCTTCTTCTTAGGAACAGATGTCATTCGAACAGGACGGAAAGTGTGCCGTTACCGAGAGCAACTCTAGCCGTACAATTGAGTATTCCGTATATAGATTTGTAAAAAGCAATTCCCACTAGGTCAAACTAACACATTATTCGGTTAGGGTAAAGGAAAACAAAAATGGTTTGTCATATCTCACAGTGTGCGAAACCCATTTCCGTTAAGTATTTTTGGTATCATTGGAAGTTTTTCGTTAGATTTATATTTAGACTTTTTGGGGTAAGATTTAATGTAAGGGATATTTTTTAGAGAGTAGAAAAAAGTCGTAGTGTCGCTTTTATGCTATTTGTTGGCGTTATTTTATGAAAAATATTGTTTGCTTTGTTTTAAGAAGAATATAAAATACAAGTATTACATTCATGAGATAAAAAAGTAATAATAATGTATTAAGCTACATTTAATAAGTATTGTAGAAGTTTTCACCAAAACTATTATCTTCATATATAAGAGAAATATGTACACTCTTAAAACAAAAGAGTGAAATCCACTCCTATAGGGGAAGTGCATTTTCGGCACCGGAAATGAGTGGAAATTAAATCAGACTGAGTTAAAACCGCTCGTTTTAAGAGTGTAGGAAGTAGATTGTTTTCTTTTATTTCTTTTACCCACTACGCAAAAAGAGTGAAATCCACTCCTATAGGAGAAGTGCATTTTCGGCACCGGAAATGAGTGGAAATTAAATCAGACTGAGTTAAAACCGCTCGTTTTAAGAGTGTAGGACGTAGATTGTTTTCTTTTATTTCTTTTACCCACTCCGCAAAAAGAGTGAAATCCTCTCCTATAGGAGAAGTGCATTTTCGGCACGGAAAGCAGTGGAAATTAACGCAGACTGAGTTAAAACTGCTCGTTTTAAGAGTGTAGGACGTAGATTTTCTTTTATTTCTTTTACCCACTACGCAAAAAGAGTGAAATCCACTCCTATAGGAGAAGTGCATTTTCGGCACCGAAAAAGAGTGGAAATTAAATCAGACTGAGTTAAAACCGCTCGTTTTAAGAGTGTAGGACGTAGATTGTTTTCTTTTATTTATTTTACCCACTCCGCAAAAAGAGTGAAATCCACTCCTATAGGAGAAGTGCATTTTCGGCACGGAAAGCAGTTTAAATTAACGCAGACTGAGTTAAAACTGCTCGTTTGTTTTAAGAGTGTAGATATTTCTTCAATGTACAAAATTATTTTTTTTAATCTACCAATAATATCTGGTACGTTCAGAACGTATGACAAACATAATTCTTCTGCATGCATTGGGACATTAAATAGGTATTGGAATATGAGAAAAATGCAGTTTTTTCAAGTGTGAAGAAAAACATAATTTATATATTAATTATAAGAATTTGTTGTAAACGCGCGCTTTAATGAGGCCAGAGAAGCTCTTAACTATTCGCCCGAGAAGCTCTTAATTATTAGCCAGAGAAGCTCTTTAAATATCCGTCCGTTTCGGTGTTCCGAAAGGACAAAACCTGTTCGGAACTTAAAAAGTATAGTCGGCCGTTCACGAATAGTTTTAGTTCTTTTTCTCCGGAAAAGCTGACAATCTGAACCGAAAGGAAGGTGAGACGTTCTGAATAATAATAATAAAAACTTAATTTGAGTAGGCCATGACAAAATCCTTTGGCAAGCTATATTAAATTGGCATCACACTTACAAAAGTTTGTACCTAGCCCTCTTCTTTAAGTACATTGAGAAAAATATTTTGTATTTTAATTTATTATTTTTTAATTAAATTTATTATTTTTTCTTGATTCCTAACAACAGATGTCCAATATTTTCCTTGTTTTAAAACTGTTTTCATTTACAATCATAAAATACATAATAATCCATTTTTACCTCATAAAATACATAATAATCCATTTTTACCTCATAAAATACATAATAATCCATTTTACCTCATAAAATACATAATAATCCATTTTTACCTCATAAAATACATAATAATCCATTTTTACCTCATAAAATACATAATAATCCATTTTTACCTCATAAAATACATAATAATCCATTTTTACCTCATAAAATACATAATAATCCATTTTTACCTCATAAAATACATAATAATCCATTTTTACCTCATAAAATACATAATAATCCATTTTTACCTCATAAAACACATTAGTTATCGGCTAACATACTAGTAACAACCTCTTCGGTTGATTATGGCTAATTCATCTCCATTCCGGTATTCCCTTTCAAAAGGACAATCCTCCAGATAGACAAAAAAGCCATTTGAACGCTTAGCTAAATTAGTATCACGGTTCCAAAAGTTCGTTTTGTACTATCTTCTGGAAGTACCTTGGGATAAATATATTTTTTATCTTGCCTTCCAACAACAGATGGCATATATTTGCTTCGCAATGCGATCCTTCCGAACCAATGGTGTTTTTGGGTCCTCAAAATAACTCCCGGTGCAGCAATTGCGGAACATTTAATGGCGAATAAGACACTATGGGTCTCCAAACTAAAGTGAATCTGTGTTAATCCAAAGGGAAAAATTATTCTCTAAGACACATTTATCCGGCTGTATTGAAATTTTTCAAACGTTTTTTTTATATGAGAGATGAAGCTGACTTGCCGGGCGCTACAATATGGCTTTTTCAAATTGGAATTCTGCAATTGGAATTTCTAATTCTCAAAAATTAATTTTACAACAAAATATTCGAAGCAATTTCAAAAAGTGGGAAGATAGAGACCTGTAAGTCAGCTACGTTTATCATATAAAAAACCGTTCGTAAAAATATTCAATACAGCGGGAGAATTGTGGCATAGAAAATATTTTTTCCCTTTGGATGAACACAGAGGCACTTTAGTTTGGAGACTCCAGGTGATTCGGTCTCATTCGCCATTAATGGCCTATCTAATCGATCACGTTCCTTTGTCCGACAGTTACGCGGAAAATGGTAGCTTTTTTTAGTGTGCCTTATTAAGCTTTTTGTGCAAATTTTTGTGGTGGGTATAGGCGTACAGATTTGTACAGTATTTGTCGACATTTCCGAGTACTTCCGTTGCTTGCCCTATCTTTTTCTATTCTTGTAACTGTACAATGTGTATGGTATAGGCGTACACATTTGTACCGTATTTATTAACGTTTCCTAGTATTTCCATCATTAACGTTTCTTCTTCTTTGTGCCTGTGCATGTGCAGTGTGTATACTGGATTCAGGGGACAGCACTTTAAACTTGTGATGTAACATTACTCCATAAAATAAAGTCAGCTTACGAAGTTTGAAATACAGATATAACTCTTTAATATCACGAAATGTGTTAAATCAAAAATGCGAATATTATCAAATATCTATACAACAAACACAATTTTATTGTTAAATACCTGTGAGTTAATCATTATATAGCATATTGCTAGGTTAAAAAATACATAAAAGTGGCCCCGCCGTGGAGCTACACTCTTAAAACAAAAGAGTGAAATTCACTCCTATAGGAGAAGTGCATTTTCGGCACCGGAAAGGAGTGGAAATTAACTCAGACTGAGTTATAACCGCTCGTTTTAAGAGTGTAGGACGCATATTGTTTTCTTTTATTTCTTTTATCCACTCCGAAAAAGAGTGAAATTCACTCCTATATGAGAAGTGCATTTTCGGCACGGAAAGGAGTGGAAATTAACTCAGACTGAGTTAAAACCGCTCGTTTGTTTTAAGAGTGTACGAATGCAGGGAGATGCTTGGCTAGAAAAATTATGGAAGACTCCTGAAAGCCTCCTGGACGAATTCATAAATTATTCAAGCTTTCAATGGCTTCACTTGGCAAACCTGTTTTTTCATTGGTTGGTTTGGTTGTTACTAGACTAGAGCTGCGCATGGACTATTGGCGAGTTCAAATCTTAGTGCGAACATGTAAGTGGGGCCGGGATAGCCTGGTCGGTAAGGTCTTGGACTGGCATCCCTAAGGTTGCGAGTTCGAGTCCCGCTGCCTTCCGAAGACCCCCGTGTACGCTAATGGTGACTGGTGCACGTTAAATCCGTCGTGGTCACAAAGTCCTCCAAGTTCCCATACCAAATCAATACCTCTGGGGGTGACAAGCCAATTCTGGGGATCCTCTAGTTGACCTCTGTCTCTGTAAAAATTAGATGGATTCACTTATGTGTGTGTTGTGTCTGTCTTACTTGACGAAGGTTTATAAGCGGGTCTCTGACCAAGCACACAAACCTGAATATATATGTCTACCAACCAACATGTAAGTGTGTGCGTTGATCAGATCACACACACACACACACAGTGCACAGGTGAAGATGACGAAGTAACTGGCAAATAATTCGCCAACAGTCTGTTTTTACTTAACATTAAAGCTTTCAATGGCAAACCTGTTTTTGCATTGGTTTTTGAGAACATAGTCAGCATTTCCTGTCCCTATTTCAAAGCCGTGCCGCTTTTATTTGCGTTATCCTGCATTAACTGAAAGTCCAGCCATCTGCTCCATCACATATTGTCCAACACTACAAAAGGCCATCCAGATAACTACCCTTTTAGATGATTCAGTTCCCTCTCTTAAATGTTCTGTCCTAAATTGTCTAACAACATTCCTGACCTAACCAAATGCATTCTCCTCAAAGATTGTTTTTTGCTAATAGCCGTTTGGTCATATCACTGTCATTGAAGTGAATGCTGGTTGGAATAAGCGGTAAAAATTGTTTATCTTTTTGAGATAGAACGATGTGAGTAAGACCATGGCCTACTCAACTTAAGAGCGAATGAGCCCGAACAAAATAGAGGGTCTCCAAACCAATAACCCTGTGTTAATCCAATAGAAAAAATATGTTCTAAGCCACATTTCGTCGGCTGGTATTGAATACTTTAAAAACGGGGTTTTTTATGTGATAAATGTAGCTGACTTACAAGTCTCTATAATCCAATTTTTTTTAAATTGAATAGAATATTTTTTAAATGTTCAATAAATAATTTTACAAAAAATATTCAAACGATTTTCAAAAAGTGAGATTATAGAGACCTGTAAGTCAGCTACATTTATCATATGAAAAAAAATTAATTTGTAAAAAATATTCAATACAGCCGGAGAAATGTGGATTAGAACATATGTTTCCCATTGGATTAACACAGGGGCATTTTGGTTTGGAGACCCGCTGTCAATCAGGCTTATTTGCAATTAAAAGGCCAAAAAAGATATATCTTATGTCACTCTTTCCGTCCTGTTCGGAGTGTCGGTTGTTCCGAAGAAGGAGCATGTTCACGCAAGGAGACTATACTTTTTGGTTGGTTGGTAGACATATATATTCAGGTTTGTGTGCTTGGTCAGAGACCCGCTTATAAACCTTCGTCAAGTAAGACAGACACAACACACACACATAAGTAGATCCATTTAATTTTTATTTTTTGGTATTTTAACAAGTTTCAAAAGCAGGGTTCTTCTTCGTTTACCTTTGGCAGCCACCACTTCGAAGTGTAATGTCACAGTGAGAATCTTTATAAGTAAATTGGCTGTGATAAGACTTATAAATTTGTCATTTCAACGAAGGTAAACAAGATATTTGACTTATGTAGCTTTTTTAATATTTTTTTAAGTGATTATAAATTAGGGAATAGAGCCAAGCTAATCGTTGTGAAATAGTTTTGAAACACATCTAAACGATTGAAAATAATAAACAGCTTAGTACCAAATATTCGAATAACAAAGATTTAGAAAAAATTTAAACATATATGAAAACTATATTCATTTAAATATCTTTTGCGCTATTTATTTTTATTTTTATTATTTTATATGAACATTAAAATTAGGTAATACTCAGATACTTTTAAGATTCATAACTTTTTGTTTTGTTATTTGTTAATTAAAAGCTTAGTCAATTCAATACTTATATTTCTGGGTTAAATTTTATTGCTGATATTTAAAAACAAATCTAAAAACGGCTCTCATATTTTAATTACAACTGCCCTTTATAATTTAAAGAAAAATTAGAAATTTAATTTTTCGTTTTTATGTAATACACAAGCCACTCTCTCAAAAATTTCCCGTTAAAATATCATTCGACGATGTATTTACGTTTTTGTGGAATTCTTAAATACTGATTAACCACATTTTTACATTCTAAAAATATAATAAAGTATTTTATTGCAAAAAAATAAACCTAAGTCTTATTTTCGTTTTAATATTTTAAAATTCGTTCAAACTAGGACATTGTATACTATTAAATAAACATAAATTCTAGATAACTTGAAAAAGAAAACTTTGAGCTTCATTTGAATTCATAAATTTCTTACTAATTTTTATGTATAAGTTCTTTTTTCACATTAAAATCATTTTCGTGACATAATAGGAGATTAGATAGACCAGAAAATAATTTTTCAGGTTTAAAAGTCTTTAATTGGAAACCTGATCTATAAGTAAGAGAAAAAAAGAGCAAAGAGTATAAAAGACTAATAAAAAGCCATTAAATATACCCGAAAAAAATTTAGGTTAAAAAGTTTTTAATTGAAGAACTTTTTAGAAGCAGTAAATAAATACTTTTATGCTAGAATACTAAACAAAATCAAACTTCTTAAAAAAATTGATTTACTTTAAGATCTGTCTAATAAATCTATAATTTTATTAAAAACATTGATTTTATATTTACGCCAAAATATCAATAACCACTCACAGTTGGACTAAATCCAGCAAATGTAAAGAAAATTGCGAGCCTATATTATAACCCAAAATGACAAAGAATTCAACAAAACAAACGGAAAATTTAAGATATCTTATTGGCAACACTTTCTAGGTTCATATCCGACGGCAAGACCAATAATTACAGATGAACCGAATATATGTCTTTAAAAGAAAGAAAAATTACTAAATTAAAATTTCCTAATCTCAGTGGCCGTAACTGCAAACAATCGCAGAGTCAACACAAATACTCTCATTTGCAGAATATTCATCGGAAGTGAATACATTTAATTACAACTAAAATAACATCGAAGCAAATTCTGGATTTTGAGGTTATGATTAATTTTTATTGTTATTTATTCGGGTTAAAACAATAATTATTTCTTATTTTTATTTTGAAATTGTTGATTTTAGTTTAGAAAGCTAATTTACTTTTATTTGAAGTTTTATTGAACACTTAATTGTTAAAAATGTGTTTATTATTTTATATAATATATTTGGAATTTTAATTCCGATAGGGGATTTTGACAATTATGCTTATAAAGCCGTTGCAATTTCCTTTTTAAAATACTCTGGGGGTAGATTTGATAATTAAAAAATAAAAATATATATCAATATAAATCGTTAAAAAATAATAATCAATGTGTTAAATTCTGTCAAGGTGTTAAATTCTTATTTATTTTGTAAATAATACGCAAAAAAATATAATTTTTTATTTGATTTACCTACAGGGTAAAAAAAGAACCTCTTGAAACCTCTGGGTAAAAATAACGTAATAATTAATAACTTTTTTTTAAAAAAAAAATAGTATTATTTTAACTAGTTAGAGAACTTTGAAATAAATAATAATATGATTTTAATTAATTAGATTAATTAATTTATTTTTAATATTAGTTTACACTTGGGCTTCTAAATAATTGTTGAAAATTTGAAAATAAAATTTTCTAAAAAACACAAAATCTGTGTACAAAATGATATGCACAATTCCAGAAAACTTTTAAACTAACTTTTTTGTACTTCTTATTGGTTTGCATTGGTATGCTTTGAATTTATTTCATTTTACGTACTACTTTTAAACTTAACAAGATTATAATATGTCACCATAGCATTTATTAAATTTTCAATACCAAATTAGATCAATTTCACCATAAGTATAAAGAAAATGAATAAATTTCATGTTTTTACATTCGATCTTGTTTGTTCTATCCATTTAATGCACATAACTTTCGATACATTAAAAAAATAATCAAGTTATTATTTTTATTTTTTTTATTTTCCAATTTCCCTTATTGATATCAAATGCAGATAGAAATGTTCCGGTACACTGCAATTTATCAGAAATGTTAAAAAAAGCATAATTTTTCTACTATTCATATTCGAAATTCCATAGCTCTAGCCATTTTATAGAAATAACTGCTTCAAATATTTTAAAATCAAATTGTAACATACATTTTTCTTTCTTTTGTCTTTCCAATTTCCGCAATTGACATCAAACTCGCAGCATTAATCATTGGACTCGTTCCATTTAATATAACAAATAACTCGGGGCCTTCAATTTATCCTAATTCCACAATAACCTTCGTCCATCAGGCGGAGCAATCGGTGACAACCAATAACTCTGTCGGAATTTTATGCGCTTGGTTAGCAAATGGTTCTACCATTTATCATGTAGAAGTACTTCTAGATATCGGAAGATTTTCACAAAGATAAGGATTTTTAGCAAAAAATAATCCACTCTTTGTTTTATCGTCTACGTCCACTAACAATCGATTAAAGATGTTATTTTTAAAAAAATTTCGATTCATTAAAATTATAAAATATTTAATAGTTTATGCTATATGCATGTTTAAGACTTTGATATTTTGTATAAGTGCCAAAACTGTATAATCTTTACTGAAAAGAATAAAAATAGATAATTTCGTGTGTTCCTTGTTGTCATTGTCATGAGTGTGAATTCGGATGATTATGATTTGTTATGATTTTATTTTTACTTTTAAGACCCACGAAAAAAAAACGCTTTTAATATTTATTATTTTTTTTATCTTACTACTCTAGAATTGTTGTATTAAAAGCTAATTTTTTTTGGCCAAATAGATGACGTCGGTAATTAGAAGCTAAATAATCCGATGAGTGTTACTGGATGGGAACGCCCAGTCAGTTAAGCGCTCGCCTAGCATGCGAAAGGTCCCGGGTTCGGGTCCAGGCATCGCCAAAATAACTGCCGACCTATAAACGGCCCCTGCAGCCAAAAATGTCCGACGAATTATACCCCGTGTAGAGGGAGTACACGTTAAAATACGCTCCAAAGTCCCAACGCTGCGTACGATGTCGCCCTTAACCGTTGCGTTGGGTGCAAACTCAGGTGTCGGCTCGTCACTTGACTGTGGTTCTAAAATATGACTCCCGTCGCCAATAGCCCTCCTGTAGCTCTAGTGCGACGATAATTCATACTAAACTAAACTAAACTCGATGTGAACGATTTAAAAAAAAGGCCTGAAATGGGTACCCCAGTTCGTAAGTGGCTATACACAGAAAATTAACAGGTGGTTGGATAATATATAAAAAGTTTAAGTTAAGAAAGTGGTCAAAACACTGTAAAAAAATTCTTGTATATTTACAACACATTAAGGTGGTTACTTTTTACATCACGGTGTTATAATGATGGGGGCAACCAATCACTGCCAGTGAAGAGTGACTGACAGTCCCATAGATCTAATGCATTAGTTTTGAAATCACAATTTTTGCAAAAGAATTGCTTTTCCATGTTATCCAATTTTCACCAGGTATGGGAATCATCATAACATAAATTTAAAACAAAATTGAAAAGAAAATAACATCCGGTTATTTAATTATTAATTGATAAAGCTTTAAAATAGTGTCGCCATCTGCTGTATATTTTTTTTTTTCATTTTAAAACTATAAAAATATATAATTAAATAACTCGATGACAATTTCTTTTCAAATTTGCTTCATTCCGATGTTATATTGATTCTCATACCTGGGAGAAATGGACTAACATGGCAAGGCAATACTTCTGTTGAAGTTGTGATTACAAAACTATTAGTTTTGGAATCACACTAATAATGGGACTGACAATCCCTCTGAAGCAAACGTTTTTGTCAGTATTACACTATGCATTTTACATCACATATAAATTTACATCACAGGGTGATGACAGCACTTTTAAATCACACTGTGATGGTAAATTAGAGGGTTTGTTTTACAATGAATGGAAAAAAAACACAATGAATGGTGGTTTTAAATCACACTGTGATGGTAAATTAGAGGGCTTGTTTTACAATGAATGGAAAAAAACACAATGAATGGTGGTTTTAAATCACACTGTGATGGTAAATTAGAGGGCTTGTTTTACAATGAATGGAAAAAAACACAATGAATGGTGGTTTTAAATCACACTGTGATGGTAAATTAGAGGGCTTGTTTTACAATGAATGGAAAAAAACACAATGAATGGTGGTTTTAAATCACACTGTGATGGTAAATTAGAGGGCTTGTTTTACAATGAATGGCTGCATAATTAACCCAATTGCAAATCTACTTAAATTCGATTCCGAGTGATTCAATAAATGTTCAAACTGCTATTGTCAGTCTGTTGAAATGATGGACACTAATAGAATACGCTGAAGCAGTTTATGATGAAACTGAATTCCACATGCTTCGAGTAACTGGATGTCATACACTCACGCTAGCATTTACCTTGTTAATAATTATCTCGTACTATATTAGCAATTCATCTCTAACAGATCACGAGAATTACCATCAATGAAACAAACAATAATGGTTTTGATTAGGCATTGAATAAAATTTAGCGGGCATAAAAACATCTAGTAACAATAAGTTTTTATTGATCGTTTGGATATTGATTATATTCAGACTATACTAAAAGTGCTCAGAGATTATATTCACTTAGTATTTGATGCAAAACTATGAAGTACTTAATATTAGAGAAGACCGTTTGTGATTTAATGTTTAACGAGTAAATTTTATGTTGATATTTTAGTGAATTAAAAAAATAAACCTTATTTTGCTGTTAATGGCTTTCAAGTATAAATTAATAGCTAAATTATACAAACATAAGATGGTGCGTAATAAGTACCTACTTCGAAAAATTGTCGATAAAATGTTAGTTTATATTTTTTGTGTTAAAGCTCTTTCGCAAGACACATAAAAACGAATATATTTTTAGTTGAATCAACTAACGAAATTTTAAATTTGTTTCCTCAAAAATTCCGATCAATATACAGCCTATTTTGTTAATTATGATTTGTTGTATGTATGGTTTGGTTTCTACAAACAAATAAAACATCTAAACTTTACACTCAGCAGATTAAACCAAATTCATAAGCTTCATATTGTGTTTTAAATAATCACAAAAAAATCTTTCTAAATATTAAATAACAATCGTTCGAAAATTATCAAATGTTCTCATTTTTACATCCACTTCTTAAAATCATATTTAAAGTCCAACCTTTTGGTAATATATATGAGTCTGAATTAATACCAAAAAAATTGACTTGAAGTTTAAGCCCCACGTCATTTGAAAGGCCCATTTTCAACACAATTTTTTTTTCACCGACGAAGCACTTTTCATTCATCAGAGTGACTATCTCTTTCGGCAAGGACGTCTCCATTTTTTACAAACTTCAGAAACAGAATTTTTTTATGACCCTTTACATTATTTTAGAAAGTCGTGTGTTAACTTCGAAACGCTATTTGCGAGAAATTGTGATCAAGATAGATTTTTTCAAAGGTTTTTCTATTTTTTTATGTCGAACGAAAGGTTTGGGATACTTAAGGAAAGCTGACATTCTGTTATAAAACAGTTATGAATAAAAATTCGGTTTTTTTTTGGTGGTGTTGAAGCTTTTATAAAAGTGTTAATTGAGTGTTTAGTTGTTAGTTAATTATTATCTATGATATCATTTGTTTTACATTAGCATCAAATAAAATATTTTAAATTAAAAAATGTCTGTCTTATCTAACGCCTTAGAGGAAATCTGACTTTTCATTTTTCTTTTCATTTTAATATCACTGAAATAATGACTAGCATTTTATAAAAAAACAATTTTTAAAAAAATATTTGTAACGAATTTTAACGAAACTTTAGGTTCTGAAATTAACATGGTTTTTGAAATATTTTTAAGATAACGATGTAACTGCTAGAAAAAATATGCCATCGCATTAATCATGTTTTTCTCTAAATGATTATATCTTATCTTGTTATGTCAAGTTTAATTGAGTTGTTTTCCTTAATACTATTATTTCCAAATAAACTCTTGTTTACTACGAATGCATTTTATTATGCACCCTGTTTAGAAATATAATCACACTAATAGACTTAACGCATTAATTTTGAAATTGCAATTTAAGTCAAAGTATTGCTTTAAAATGTTTGCATATTATCATACAATATGATAAGTATTAAAAAATATGCCATCGCATTAATCATGTTTTTCTCTAAATGATTTTATCTTGTTATGTCAAGTTTAATTGAGTTGTTTTCCTTAATACTATTATTTCCAAATAAACTCTTGTTTACTACGAATGCATTTTATTATGCACCCTGTTTAGAAATATAATCACACCAATAGACTTAACGCATTAATTTTGAAATTGCAATTTCAGTCAAAGTATTGCTTTAAAATGTTTGCATATTATCATACAATATGATAAGTATTAAAAAATATGCCATCGCATTAATCATGTTTTTCTCTAAATGATTTTATCTTGTTATGTCAAGTTTAATTGAGTTGTTTTCCTTAATACTATTATTTCCAAATAAACTCTTGTTTACTACGAATGCATTTTATTATGCACCCTGTTTAGAAATATAATCACACCAATAGACTTAACGCATTAATTTTGAAATTGCAATTTCAGTCAAAGTATTGCTTTAAAATGTTTGCATATTATCATACAATATGATAAGTATTAAAAAATATGCCATCGCATTAATCATGTTTTTCTCTAAATGATTTTATCTTGTTATGTCAAGTTTAATTGAGTTGTTTTCCTTAATACTATTATTTCCAAATAAACTCTTGTTTACTACGAATGCATTTTATTATGCACCCTGTTTAGAAATATAATCACACCAATAGACTTAACGCATTAATTTTGAAATTGCAATTTCAGTCAAAGTATTGCTTTAAAATGTTTGCATATTATCATACAATATGATAAGTATTAAAAAATATGCCATCGCATTAATCATGTTTTTCTCTAAATGATTATCTCTTATCTTGTTATGTCAAGTTTAATTGAGTTGTTTTCCTTAATACTATTATTTCCAAATAAACTCTTGTTTACTACGAATGCATTTTATTATGCACCCTGTTTAGAAATATAATCACACCAATAGACTTAACGCATTAATTTTGAAATTGCAATTTCAGTCAAAGTATTGCTTTAAAATGTTTGCATATTATCATACAATATGATAAGGTGCTTGTGTCACGTCTTGAGGCAACACTTCCACAGGAATGAAAATAAGGTTTTGATGGTTAATCAATGTAGTTGGCAGAGCAATACGTAACAAACCACCAATCACCGAAACCCCCGGAGAAATCCTGGAAAGAAAGTAGGGCTGATTCATTCACGTTATAGTAATAGTAATAAGTCAATAGTAATAACAAAATAAACATTTTTTTTTTGTAAAATATTATACGATTCCTTAATTTAAAAACGGATACCATAGTTCATCGACATTTATTGATACTAGACTAAGAACTAAAAAAAATAATAATAGTTCAATAATCAGATAATAGTTTAAATTTTCTTTTTATACTAGTACATACTATATATTAATGCATGCATTGTAAAAAATACTCTGACATACATTTTGATTGAAAAATTATGTGTTACATACATGGAACTGACAACCCTTCATAGTTAATGATTCTCTAAGTACATTCCTATAGTAATGGTCCAATTCTCTGCAGTAACATGTCGCACAATTAATGATCTTCTTGTAAGTTAAGACGACATCCCGCTGGGAGTTGTGTGTTGTGGCAAACCACACTGCAAGTTCGAATCCAGCAGCTTTTAAACATGATATATCGAGAGTTGTTTTAATGTTCTCTCATTATGAGATGCATTTACTAGGGAGGCGAAAACATACTTGTCGTTTAATACAACTAACAATTTACGAACGAGAAGATTCTTTTATTTATAGCTATTTATTTGATATTGAAACTATACAAAAAATATGTAATATTCATATTAATGAAAGGTGAAACTGCAGTTGATACATAATTCAAATATTTTTTTCTTTAAAATTAGTATTAAAAAAAAGAAGAAAAATTAACTTTACTTTGAAAACTCAACTCATGTAAAAGTATATTCGATAAAACCAAAGATATTTACATATTTATTAATATTTTTTTGCATTTAACAATTTTTAAAAATGTATTTATATTTTAAGTTTTAATGCAATCTATCTTGCATTTAAATCGATCGAGGTGTGATTTCAATGCAATCAAGATTGAAAGATTATATTATTCTTTAGAATAAACAAATGATTTTTCGAGGATAGATAGTAACATCCCAAACAAACTACTTAATAACGTTTCATATTGTTGTTTATTCAGATAATAAAAAGAATCAAATACATAAACTTAGAGAAACCTCACAAGTACCTAATTTAGAACAATGTAAAGCGACGACGTGACATCCATAGCAATTGTGGGGTAAACATTTGTGCAAAACTGTTTCCTCCTTTATAAGCGTTTTCGCACAGTGGAATTTATTTCGAGATTTTTTAAAAAGATTTTTATATTTTAGGAAAACAATTCTAAAAATAAGAATTTCCAAAAGTGTCATTTCAATAAAGCTGGTTTCGTCGTTGTAAAAATGTTTGTATATAAATCTTAGAAAGAAATAATTTGTTAATATTTGAAAAACATTGTATATACAGTGTAATGTAACTACTTTTATCAGTTTTAGTTTCCACACTTAAAAACTTTTATAAAGTCCACCTTTCCGTCACCCATTCTCATTAAAGAAACTACAAATGATACAAAAAAGATTGTTGTTTTAAAATACTAAGCCTGAACTAGAAGTCATTGAAAATCTCATAACAAAATACGAATCTAAAATACTTTTATTCTTATAAAAACTGCAATATTTATAGCTCTTTTAAACAAATAGGTTTGTAACTGGCACTAAAAAAATGGTACCTAAATTGTTAATTCATTAAATTTTATGCTTAATAAATATTATTGTACAAAGCAAATTAATTATAAATTATGTACATTAGAATCTTGATTCTAAATCGAAAAGAAAGGAAAATGACCCCTGTCATATTTCCTTTATAAAACCTGATACTACCTACTATGCATACAACACAGCTTTAATAATTAACCAGTCAATCGACTCATTTTCTATCTGCTATATACAATTTCTCGTAGTTGAATAACCAGTACAATATTCAATTCAATGACAGGGGATTTTAGCGACGATCTATACCATATACTGGGTGGCCTGCTCAATGTTAAGAAAACACGACCGATTCCAGATACCTAGAGACACAACTATTTGTATTCTTCTATAACTTATATAGACAGCTCCTTTTAACGGGATTCATCATTAAGATTATCATTTATCTATTATAAGTTTCTAAACGTGCCACCAAATAGCGTATTTTTTGCTTCTACGCATGTACGTCCATCATTTTACTAGAGCCGACTTGTCGCACATATTGAGATCCATTGCTACTGGAGAGGTATTTCCAGCTACTAGGGGGCACGCCCCCCTCTCGCTATCGCTCGCCAACCCCCGGGAACTGCCTATGCAGTTCCCTTTGGATCGCTTCGCGATCCAGGCTCGCTTCGCTCGCTCACCGTTCATTGAAATATTTTAGTCTAGCCTTCAGGGTTAACCGAAGGAGCATGTCCGGCAATTTTTCGTCAAATATGGTAACCTTGTCAAATTGGTATTATGGCAGCCATTGGCTACGAAAATAGCCACAGTTCGTATTTTAAGCGAATAATTATCAAATAGTTCAGGGTTTTTTTTCTGTGTTTTTTGTTTACATTAGAGAATTTATTTTGCTACTTTCTTTATAACTTGATCCTGTCCATTGTAACGTACCTGAAGCCGTGGCCCCCTACCGGCCACCTTGGAAGTTATCCCGACTGCAGCAGTAGGCAGAACAGAACTATTTTTGGAACTGAATGTTATGGACGAATAGAGAGCTTGTCCGAAATGGACGTGAGGTTGATTAAGAAGGAACCTGTTTAAATGGTTTTTAAATCTAATAATTGTTGGTAATAATTGTTTTCTAATAAAAATGAAACGTTAATGCTTGGTAAATCGACTCGTTAATCGACTTGTCATCGTTGGTGGTTGTTGTGTTTGGTTGTTGGTGGTCTCCTGATCACGCTACTACATTACACCATTTCTTCTATAGTTAAGAATTCTTAAATCGTATTAATATTTTAAAATATTATTAATCATTAATTATTTAAAGAACTCATTTCTTAAATTAATTTTTTGTACATTGTTTTGAACTTGCAGCAAACTGTTGAGTTCTGATTTTCTTGTTTTAAAATATCGTTACGATGTACGATCGCAAATGCCACGATATTTTTTAATAAGGAAATATTTCATTATCTCTCAGCAGACATTTTCAGTTTTTGGTAGCATTTTAAGTAATTATTTGTTGTCATTTCACAGACTTCGTAAACGCTCGGTTTGTTGTCATTTTGACGTGGCGACTTTTTCGACTGGCGCCAATCCGGACATGGTCCTTTAAGCTTACCGCCCTTAGTATCTTTTTAACATAAAATAATTATAAATTAATCCTTATAAATTACTGGTTATTATTGCGAAAATATTTCGCTGCTTGAGTGCTTGACTAAGATCCATTTGTAAATAAATTGGAAACTGTGGTAGCCGTCAACGCTTAGAAACTATGTTTCAAAACAATTTGAATTTGTTCCTTTTTTTATTAAAAACAGTGTTTGGTAGTTCAGTCGATCGAAATTATAATTCAAATTTTCAAACATTAAACGTCCCTAATATTATGCATGTTTAAATTTAAACTTACCGATTCTATCTATGTTTTGTGCAAAATATTTATAGTTATTTTTCAATTTTTCAAGCCATTCCTGAAGAAGCACTTTTTTGTTGTTTTCAGTCGGCCATTTTGAAATTAGTAGTATTTTTGTTCATTTCGATTGTTGCTATTCCAGAGATAGAAATATAAGGAAATTTGGGCGCCGTATAAGAGTATTATATATATATAGAGAGAGAGAGATATTTACTTCGACGTGAATAAGCAGCACAAAATTCACTGCAATGACAGAAGAGGTAAGTAGCTTAAGCGACGCCATACTTGGTAATGCCTTTGAAATACTCGACAGTAAATCTGAGACAGCTTGGAATTGTTTGCTATAAGTAATGGGAGACATGCAGGGAATATAAATAGTACTTATCTTTCCCAATTTCTATTCTCCATTCAGTCTTAGAAGAATAGAACCCAGTGAGCTTTAGCACTGCATAAAAGAGCTCTGTATATGAAAGACATTTGAAAGACTCAAGATTGCTATGAAAGATTTTTTAAACTGATTTTTCTAATTCTGTTCGAATGTTGTTGTGTACGGTGAGAAATCTTGTGGGTAGTTTAGTTCTAAGAATATTTTTCAACAAAAATTGTATTCGTTCAATTCCAAACTATATTTTTTGTGTGAAAATAGGATTTATGGTTCAAAAATGAATGTGATTTTAGTTTCAGGTTTGTTTACTTTTAATTGTTTTGGATATTTTTTGGTATAAAAATGGGGATAATGTTTCAAAAATAAATGTGATTTGAAATGTGAAAAGTCAAGTTTGTTTTCTAACCCAGTTTGCAACGGACGATTCGAGTGAAGAGGAACGTGATTTGTTTGTGTGGTAGAAGGCAAAGTTTGATGAAGCTATGACGTCAGAGTAGGCGTGGTTGTTTTAGTTTGGACCATTTAGCGGATGGGTTCGTTTGTATGTAGGCTTTGAGACAACGTTTGACTTAGTTATGACATCACTGTAGATGTGGTCGTTCCAGTTGTCCATTCAATTGTTTCGAGGGTTTTTTTTAATTCATGTAATATATAAAATTAGAGGCCCAGCCCAGTGGCTTAGTGGTAGTGCTTCGCATTGCCACGCCACAGGTACGGGGATCGATTCCCGGATCGGGCGAGGTTGACCCATCCTTTCATCCCTTGAGTGGGTCGATAAAATGGGTACCAAGCATGATTGGGAACTAAACACTGGGGGTTCCGCGTGAGGCTGACCACCTTACCGGGACATATGCCTAGCACCCCAGAGTCCTAGGTCACGAAAGCTGAAATGGGCATTTCAGGCCCTGGAACAGTAATTGGCTGTTGAGCCGAGGAGTTTTTAATATATAAAATTGTATGAATAAATATTTTTTTAAATAATTTAACCAAACAATTATGACTTTATTTTTAAAAGATTTTCAAATACTTAATTACTGAATTTAAAAATATATCCTTATGAATTGGAAGCACAATTACGTTTGGTAAGATAATTTTTTTTTTCAAAATTGCCGTTTAAATCAGGCTTAATAGTTTATTTTTAAAATACAGTGTGGTGTTCAATCATTTATATTATGTTTAAATACTGCATATACATTTAACTCTCCGCAAATTATTGTTAGTCTTTCCAGAAACATGATAAAGATGAAGAACTACAGTGAAATAGAAGTTTCAAATTAAGTTCGCTATCATACGGAACAGTTAAAAGTGGTAAGGTATTTGTTCAAAAAGATCTTCATAAATTATTTTATAGTTGTTTTCGCATATAAAAGAAACATAAGGTAAAAAAAAGTTAGTCAAGAATCGTGACGAATCTCTAAAACTCACTCAAACTCAGCGACAAAAATAGAATGAATCGCTAATCTAACAGTAAATAAGCCTCAAAGACGGGTATCTAGATGTGTCCCCCCAACTCACATACACCAACCGTTTTCTGAACACGCGTTTGAGGTAGAAAAGATAAAAGTTTATAGCTGTCTCGACTAATAAAAAATTAAATGCTTAGGTGAAAACGTGCCGAACTTGTAAATGGTTTTTAAGGGGGAATGGGCACGCTGGACGGGTCTCCAAAGCAAAGTGCATCAGTGTTAAATCCTATGGAGAAAAAACAACTATTTTCTCTGCCACATTTCTCCGGCTGTATTGAATATTTTTTGCAAGCGGATTTTTTTGTGTGATAAATGTAGCTGACTTACGGGTCCCGACCTTCCCACTTTTTGAAATTGGTTCGATTACTTTTTTTAATATATCAATAAATAATTTTACACAAAATATTCGAAGCCATTTAAAAAGTGGGAAGGTAGAGACCTTTAAGTTATCTACATTTATTATTTAAAAAAACCGTTTGTAAAAATATTCAATACAGCTGGAGAAATGTGGCAGAGAAAATAGTTTTTCCCATTGGATAAAAACTGAGGCACTTGAGTTTGGAGACCCGCGATCCAGCGCGCCCATTCCCCCTTAACAAGAAACATGAAAATGAGGTAGGGTCATAAAAGCTAGAATAAAATATGAATTATTATCGGTTTATGGCACAAACTTCGTTAATTTGATTTGTGACGTGTGTTGGAATGTTTAATTATAAAATTGATAGATTAATCGCATAATGTTTAATTTGGATTTATTACAACAGATGATAACGAGTCATTACTAAGAATTGAAAAGAATTTACAGAAAATGTAAACAACGCAAATTTATTTGATTTCGTGCCCAAAAAACATACATTTAGATTTTTATCCGTTGGCTTTTGCACATGATAATTCCATATACTTTTTCATAAAAACCAGAATAAAATATGAATTATTATCGGTTTATGGCGCAAACTTCGTTAATTTGATTTGTGACGTGTGTTGGAATGTTTAATTATAAAATTGTTAGATTAATCACATTATGTTTAATTTGGATTTATTACAATAGATGACAACGAGTCATTACTAAGAATTGAAAAGAATTTACAGAAAATGTAAACAACGCAAATTTATTTGATTTCGTGCCCAAAAAACATACATTTAGATTTATATCCGTTGGCTTTTGCACATGATAATTCCATATACTTTTTCATAAAAACCAGAATTAAATATGAATTATTATCGGTTTATGGCGCAAACTTCGTTAATTTGATTTGTGACGTGTGTTGGTGGAATGTTTAATTATAAAATTGTTAGATTAATCGTATTATGTTTAATTTGGATTTATTACAATAGATGACAACGAGTCATTACTAAGAATTAAAAAGAATTTACAGAAAATGTAAACACCGCAAATTTATTTGATTTCGTGCCCAAAAAACATACATTTAGATTTTTATCCGTTGGCTTTTGCACATGATAATTCCATATACTTTTTCATGAATTTGGTATTTAGAAATATTTTGATGCTGGTTAGTACACAATATAGCTTTAAATGGTTATGAGCAGATACAGTTTCGAACGTGAAACTACATGCATGCCACCCCAATAATAAAACGCCGTCGACAAAGTAACTACACCGTTAAAAAAAAAACCTGAAATTTTAGGAGAAAAAATTACTGATTTTAACGGAACTTTCCCGTAACGACTGAAAACGGGTTTTTTCCTTCTAAAAACGGAAAATGTCCGTAAACCACGAGCGCAGATATGAAAACGGAATTTTCCCGTTTTTAGAGCTGCCATACTTTTATTACCCTATCGTAGAATTGGCAATAATGCACTAAGAATATACACATCGAAACTCGAACATCAAATACCTGTATTACCAGGCCCGTCCTTGGCCGAGTGGTTAGGGCATCAGCCTAGAGATTCAACCTTCTCAGGAGTGCGGGGGTTCGAATCCTACCTACTGCCAGTCATCCTATAAATCGGATGTGTGCTGGAAATAGTAGAACAATCCTCAATTCACGGATGGGCCCGAGTACACTGGGCCAGACGTGCTCGTTAAATTTGTGAAGTCCCGACGGCGTTATCGTACGATGTTGCTCGAAGTTCCATTGCGTGTCCGCTTAGGTGTCGACCTCGTGACTTGATCAGGGTTCTAAATTATGAGGCGTTATTGGCTTGTGTTAAAGCTCCTAAGGGAGGCTAGAAATAGGCAACCGGAAACGATTACCTTACCTTACCTGTACGGGGAAATGCAAAATGGAAAATTTTAATAACGGAAATAAGAAACGGAACTTAAGTAGAACACGGAAAATGGAATTTTAACAACGGAGAAATAAGAAACGGAACTTCTGTAAATACACGGGAAAATACTTAACGAAAGGGAAAGTCCCGGCAACTCTGCTGCCGGTACTTTTCCCGTTAATTTCAGTAAATTTTTTTACAGTGTACTCTTTAAATTTAGGTATGATACTAAGTTTTTCTTATTTAAACAGAAATAAGAAGTTCAAAAAGAACTAAAACAGCCCACATTCATGTTACTTAAATATTTACTAAAATTCTTATCGGAAAATAAGTAGGGTTTTAACAGTAAATACCATCTACAACCGTTTCTAACACAATTTCGTAAAAATGAGAAGTACTATTAACTCACTTAAGTTAACAAATCATCACATTTAAAAATTAGCCTAATTGTAAAAAGAATTACTTCAAGTTGCAATATATTAAGCACAGCAAAAAAAATTAGAACGATAAATAATAGAGATTAAAGATAAAGAACTCATTTACAACTCAAGGCCAGTTAACTCTGTCAGTGCTAATTAATAAAGCAGTAGATTAAGAATTCCGAATTGTACGTAGAAAACAAGAAATAATTGAATGATTTATTTGGCAAAATTAGCAACTGTCTTCATCAAGTAAAAGGCGATTCATTCAATCTTACATTTTTGTACTTATTTATATTTCTTTGATTTTAAATTACCCATTACCGCATACATTTTTATATTTGGCATTTAATTTTTATTTCGTATTCGTTTAGGTAAAAATGTTTTGATTATTTTGCAATTTAGGACTTTGTATCAACCAAATTGTTTCGTTTGTACATTCTTGTAAAAATATTCTTGTAGATGTAGAGTGTTTTTAAAATTTAGATGGAAGGTTTCATTTTTTTTTATTTTCTAATTTCGGACTTGCCTGGAAATGAACAAAAATGTATGGTAGTTTACACTGTATAAATGTTAAATTAAATTTATTTCAAATACCTTATTTCTTTAAAATACAAGAATTAGTTTCATTTTGAAGACATAAACTTAAATCCATTTCCAAATGTAAAAAAGTACGTTAAGAATAAAAATGTATTATTTATAAAATTTTGAAAGAAAATGTTATTGAAGAAAGACTGATGCACAAAATACGAAAAAAACCGTGTCTAACGCTCGGATAGTTTTGAGCTGTAGTTTTCGTTAATTTTCCCCGTGAACTAAGAATAATAAAGCCCCTCAATATTGCCTTCCACTAATACGCACAAAAGAAACATGGCAAATCATATTACAAGCAAACACCAGACTAATAATCTTGGGGGACACGAATTACCTTATTTCCATGACTCCGTCTCTTAACATATTAGGTAAATCTAGCAAATTCAGATATGTCCATAAAGAAAATTTCGATAATCCGTTATGGTATGCAAACTTTTATTTCACAATCTGTCAAATAATTGCCTTCGAAAAAAAGTACTCAATTGTTAAAAAAACAAACTCAGGCTGCCACCAATTTTATGGAGAAAGGTAACGCTATTTTATACAGTGAATGTTCCACATCTCTTAATTATTTGATTTTATGTTTGATAAAATTTTAGTGACAACTTTTTATTTAACATTCAGAACAGTTTTTGTTAGCCAGATATCTGTACAAAAACTGTTTGGTCATTTCGGGATTTTGACCCTGACTAAAAACATCCTTCACCCATTCGTGACGTGACCACTAATAGCGAATACAAATATAAAATGACTAGATAGGGATGTCGATAAAGAGTTTAAGAAATATAAAACTTGTAAGTTGAATATTGGCAGCCAGAGTCGTGTGGCAATAAAACAATTCTTAAAATACATTTGTATTCTAAGGCATACGTTCTGCACTCTAAAACTATGTTTATGCCTGGGACATAAGAGTTGCCATTAAGAAATTCCCATGCTCTGTAAACTTCCATTTTCCGAATCTAATATAAAAGCTCCTTGGCATCGTAAAGAACCGAAAACTCGGAAAATTTTGAGAGAGAAGACATAATTTTTCAAGTTTTAGTCTTTATTGCTCGAATCGGAATACATCGCTGCGAGTAGTTCTAATCATTATTTTTTTCATTTTTGAATTTAAGAATGGCATCACAAAAGGTTTGTCAAGTTAGTAATGTGCATGGTAACCATAGATATCGTAGTTAAAGTATTAGATTGGCAGATCACGTTACCTATAATGCTAACGACGAGACGCGCATGGAGGCCAGATAAGAGGGAAAAATAGCCAGTGTTGCTGCCACTTTAAGGAGAAAAATACTACAAAAAAATACCATTTAATTCTAAAATTTCAAAAAAATATCGTAAGAATGCTAGCTGCATTTTGGAATCTTTTTAGTAATTTTAGAATTAAATGGTATTTTTTCGTAGTATTTTTCTCCTTAAAGTGGCAGCAACACTGGCCATTTTGCCTTCTTATTTGGCCTCCATGCGCGTCCCGTCGTTAGCACTGGAGGTCATGTGATCTGCCAATCTAATACTTTAACTATGATATCAATGATGGTAACGCAGGTTTACGGATTGTGCTTGTAGCATGCAATTTTGTTTTAGAGGCATCATAATTCCTACATTCCGAATGCTTTAATTTTGAAACTGTAACAATATAAATGTATGAACTATTTTAAAGCCTACATGTAACAGTAAAACAAATTTTAATTCAAAATACCATACTAACTATACATTACATTATGCCATCATATCTAACTATTATTGTTTAACAATTGAAGAGCTGAGTGGAAGAACGTGCTAAGTGACATTTTTGAAAAAAAAAATTGTGTCAATGATCATGTTATTACCTGCTTTAAACATAACAGCTTTCAATTTTTTAGAAAACATTCGATTTCGTATATTTTTCGCATGCGAAATTGGTAGGTAAACGCGTTTTCGTCACTTTTTCAATGGAAGAACGTGCTAAGGATCCTTTGCATGTTCTTCCACCGAAATCGCACGATTGCGGAACGATCGTTTAGTGGATAAACGTGCTAAGTGACACGTTTGCGGAAAATTTTCAGACTTTCGCTTGCATTAATAGCAAAACAAATGGTTCTTTTGTAGTTTTAATCAAAAAGAATTCAACAAAATGTAATTAATATTTCCTAATTAACTTTAATTATTAAATCTAATCAATGAAATAAAATTTATATTGCGTAAAACTGGGTTTTGAGTGCATTTAGCCAAATAGGAAAAAAAAGCATTTTGATTTTAAATTTAAACGGAGTTAAAGGTTTTAACATTTTATAAAATTGTTCGTCTGATTTTTATTGTAATAAACATAGATAATTTAGTAGCGAACATATGGTATTAATTAAAACAAAGTTGCACCTGCTCTATGGAGATCGCAGTTCGCGTTAAAACAACATTGCACCGAACATTCAAAGCATCTGGTTTGTTTAAAAAAATGAATTATGGGTACAAAAATCGTTTTGAAGCCATTTTTCGTTTGATCTCTAAAGCTATCGAACGCATTTTGTGCAGTGTCCTAAACTCCTAAAATTATTTAAATGGAATTAAGAAGCAAGCGGAAAGCTGAATTTTTGCTTGAAAGTGTGAATAGCAGCTTATACGGTAAGTACAAATTTAATCAAGATATTGCTTTGTTATGTAAAACTAAAATATTTTTATAATAATTAATGTAAAAATAAAGTGACAAAGTATAAAACGTTATAAGTTCTTAATATTTATTAAAATAGCGATGATTTTAAAAAAGTACTATGCATCACGATTATAAAAACAAATTGTTTAAACAATCATGTTCTAATGTTGTAGAAATGCTGTAAATTAAAGTAGCTTTCTTAAAATTGATTAAACCCTTAATTGAAAAGGAGAAAGAAAAACGTAATAACCTTAGGATCTATATCTTGATATACAACTTATTTTTACTTTTTTTTTAAATATCAAAGATTGTTTTTAAATTCGATTATTCTTATCTAAAAACTATTTAAAAATTTATTTTGCGAAAACTTACATCTTGCATTATTATCTTAAGTCTTTAAATTTAATATTTATTTTATTCACATGTATTTGTGTTTCTTTTACTATATTTTTGTATAATTTTTATTAAGTTGATTTGTCTTATAATTCTTCAAAGTATTTAGTTTATAATTTCAGTGATAATGGTATTTTTAATAAAAAAAAATTTCAATTAAAAACTTACTCATCTAACATTAAGCAAGAAGTTCAAAAATAACTTATATATAACCTACTTTCTTATAACTTAAATACTCGAAGAGATCCTTATAGTAGGGACAGACGGAGACGGACGAACAAAAAGTATAAGATAGGTGACTGATATTTAAAAAAAAAAAAACTAGGGATGTGTAACACTATATATCAATACGCTCATTTAAAAGTTATGTATACCTTATAAAGTATTTTCAATAACTTTCAAACCTAAAATTTTTTATGGCAGCTACTCCTTGCACATGCACAATATTGTAAAAAACTTTATTTAGACGTCCGACTAGTACAGCAAACACGTGTATCAAATTTGAAGTCTGTATCTATTTTCGTAGTTCAGCAACACCTTTAAAACCAAAAAAAGTTTACAGCAGCCTCTACTTGCGCATGCGCAATTTTCTCGAAAACCTTATTATGATGTCCAACAGGAACTAGGAACCCGTGTACTAAATTTGAAGTCCGTAGCTCTTTTATTTCGAACTGTAAAGTAGTTTCAGACAGACAGACGGATCAATGTAAAAAAAAAACCCAATTTTTTAGAATGAGCACCCTCCAAAACGTGTAGAAAGCACAAAATCTTCATTTTGGATTATTGACCCCTATCGCAATAATTTTATTACCTTATAACCTTATATTTTATATTAGGTAATTGAAAGTAATAACTTTAAAAATTGGACGGGTACAAAGGAAGTTGGGGGGTAGTATGACGTACGGATAGAAACAAAAATAACAGACGTACAGGCAGGTGGCCAATTACTATACATTGCAGTCATCTATTTTTTTACTTTCGAAGCAAAAAATGAATTTTCAAAATCCGGCACTTTGGATCGGAAATTGAAAGGGATATGGACGGACGGACAAAACGGTGGACGGACAGGCAAACGATTAAAAAGTATAAAAGAGATCTGTGAAGTCCTATCTTCCAAACAGAAAAAGAATTTTGAAAATCGGAAGGTTAGTACAGAAATTATGAAACGGGTATGGACCAAAATTACCTCAAAAATGTCACTTAGCACGTTCTTCCACTAAACGACTGTCAAAATCTGAAGCACTTCGGAGAAGAACGTGCCAAGTGCATGAGGTGTCAAGCGCGTTTTGTAAATTTCGTGTTATTACGTAAATTAGGGTTAAGCCAAAAGCTACCAAGCATTTTGAAGAACCAAACTAAAATATCATGCAAAAAAAACTATGATTTTGTGAATGACAGAAAAGTTGCAAACTAAAAACTTCATTATCTCGTTTTCACCTTTTTGTCACTTAGCACGTTCTTCCACTAAGCTCTTCAATTTATAAAGGATGTCATATGTCCTGACATGAGTCGGTAGTAGTCTAAGAACTGATAATAAAACTATATCTGTAAGTATAAATAATTATTAAAAAATTAGACGTCATATTCTCTTTAAATTTGTTTGTTGCAATTGGCATTTTTGGTACTTTTCATTTTCATTTTCACGGGCGCAGGCGATAATTTCGCCAAAAATGAACAACCTGCTGCCAAATGGAATATTTTCAATGGTAGCATTTAACTGTGCAATTTTCCGTTTGGATTGAATTAAAAGTTCTGCATTTTTATACCTGGTAGGAAGCGCATAAATTTGGAAGTAATACTTTGACAGATATGATTTCGAAAATAATGCAATCGTTCTATGAGATTTACCATTCCTATTACTCACTAGATGCCAAAAGCAAACAGTCTTAAAGATTAAAACAATAAAAACGAATATTGTTTTCGTTTTAAAATTGGATTATAATTGTTCTTATATTCAACGTATTTGTATCGCAAATCTATAAAACTCATTACTTCACAGTATACTTAGTAGTATTATGTTCAGTATCGAGCATTTTCTGAAAGAAACTTGTTACACACTTTACGCTGGAAGTCTATAGAAAATAAATTTGTAAATAAGAAAAAATATCTTAAGGGGAAATAGGGCGCGCTGGACCGGGGTCTCCAAAGCAAAGTGCTTCAGTGTTAAATCCTATGGCAAAAAAAATATTTTCTCTGCCACATTTCTCCGGCTGTATTGAATATTTTTACAAGCGGATTTTTTACGTGATAAATGTAGCTGACTTACAGGTCCCGACCTTCCCACTTTTTGAAATTGGTTCGAATATTTTTTTTTAATTTTCAATAAATAATTTTACACAAAATATTCGAAGCAATTTCAAAAAGTGGGAAGATAGAGCCCTGTGAGTTATCTACATTTATTATTAAAAAAACCGTTTGTAAAAATATTCAATACAGCCGGAGAGATGTGGCAGAGAAAATAGTTTTTTCGCCATTGGATTAACACTGAGTTTGGAGACCCGTGGTCCAGCGCGCCCATTCCCCCTTAACCAATAACCCTTATTGCGTTATTTAAATCTGCTATTCCATCAAATAAATAATGTAAAAAGATCATTGAATAGCAAAACCACTTCTCCCAAAACAAATCCGGTTTCCATTATCCCTGTCGCCCAAAGAGCCACTCGATGTCCATTTCCATTCGTCCACTTCTCCGGAATGTACGCGGAAAAGACCGACCAGTAGAAGTAGAAACGGAGATACCGTGAGCAGAATAGCTAATCGAAAAATGAAAATGTGAGTTTAGTTTATCAATGACTTTTATTATTTTGGTAGATTTGATTTAAAAAGTCTAAAAGTTGTATTATATAAATATGATTAAGGAGAGTTTAATTTAAGAGAACAAGCAACCGCGTGCTAATCCAAAGTACACTGTTAAAAATTTAGTATTTGGTTTCACCATAGGTTCCAAGTAGCTGCGCAAAGGCTGTGTGGAAAAAAGCTTCAGCGTATTTTTGGGTATTTACTTGAGAAATAAAAACCTGATAAAAGTTTACCGAATAACGAAAATATGGTGAGATATTTCACTACAAAGTTGTTGCACCTAATAGGAACAATATAATTGGTGAAAACAAACGCCAAATTTTTAACCTATGATAAACACTTTGAATTGTCAAAGAACCTAGTGTTTGGCGCAGTATGGCCTTTTACTCCCTTGTGCCATAAAACCTAAACATCCATACATCCTTGGATTGTCAAAGACTTGACGAAAAAGGGTTGGCTTTAAATTATTTCGCACTATAGAGCACCTGTTCCATAAAAATGAGTTCGCTTTTCTTGGAAACTAGAGCCAATAGCAGTGATAGTAATTATAAACTTCGTTATGGTTACAAAAACCTCTTTTTTATTACAATCATAACTTTGCATATAAAACAAAAAGTCCTGAAAGAACTAAATAGTCTAATTTCCTGTAACGTTTCCCTTTTTTCTAAAAGACTATATTTTAAAATTATTTAGTAATAACACAACGTGAAACAACTCCAAACTGCATTGATAAATGAATGTACATAAATTAAAACTAACTTGCTTTTAAGCGAAAGAAATTGAATGCCTTACCACTTTCTTTGTAAACAAAGGTAGACAGATGTCCGTCCTGAAGTACAGACGGACTAACGAAAAGTATAAAAGTCTTTGATGTCATAGCTTACTAAAAAAATAATTTGTAAGATCGGATGGATGGAACCGAATTCGGAAAAGGGCATACAGAGAGCCGTACAAACGGACATCCCCAGCATGTCTACTTTACAAATATTTGAGATTAAATAAAAAGAGAGTATGCTGAAAAAGCACATAACAATTATATAGGGTGGTTAGTTTTTCCACCTTTGTTCCAAAACACGAGTCGTGTCTAGTAATTAATAAATAAATAATAAATTTTATTTTACTATCACAAAAAACAACAACAACAAATTAAATCAAACGAACGCCAAGGGGAAACATGGAATCCCGTATAGGCGAAATAGAAGAAATGTTAATATAATTTGAACAGACACACACACAAATAACATGGAGAAATGATGAAAAATAATAAATAAAGCAACAACAAACCGCTTAAAAAAATATACAAACTGCTTAAATAATTAGCCTTAAACTATCTTTCGTATTTACCAGCAGACGTTTGTTCACACAATTATCAGCCTAAATCTTCCTTTTAATTTGAATATTTAAAGTAAAATAATGTAAACTATACAGTTAGAGAGAGAGAGAGAGAGAGAGAGAGAGAGAGAGAGAGAGAGAAATGTGTACCGATTACCTATTTCATATTTAAATCTTATAATGACTTACTCAGCAACGTTATGAAATACTATATTAGCTCCAAATTATCTTTCATCTTAAATCCAAGTATCCTCTCTGCGTGCTAATGAACATTTCGCAAAAATAATTTATCATAACAAATGATATTATAAGTAATGGAAGAATAAGAGGCTTGATAATTAACTTAATAATTTGGTCATTACGTTAATCCTCAAAGACTATTCTTTTTACAAGAAGGATTATATGTTTTAACTCACAGTTGAATATAATAAAAAGATTTACGAGCACAATTAGTCGAAAGTAGCGATCTGTAATGTACAATGGACTGCTCCTAATGCTAATGGATTTCAAAAAGTGCGACTAATTCTAGCTCCATCAAAATGGCGGATTTCGGGCGCAGTAGAAAAAAGTTATGGCATTTGGCTCCACATTAAGAACTTTATCGCCAAATGATAGTATTAAATTTTGAATTGAGCATTAATTAACTGTTAAAAGAAGCCAAAATCCAACTTTTAACTTGAAGATGAAGCCAAATAGTTGTCTCCCCGTATCCCCCATCGGTCGCGTTATTTTATAATTGAGCAGTTCAACTCAGTGTATATTATAGATCGTTGTTTGAAAGTAAAACACTTATATGAGTATGCTTATGAAACTGAGCTAAAACAAAAATGGAATTGAGTGATTATAAAGGATAAGTTGAGTAAATTTGCTTAAAACATTAGTGCAAATCTCGAAATATTAAAAAATAAAGGGCTTAACGTCAAATAAAAAATCTGAAATATGATCAAAGGGGATTTTATTAATGGTGTTTATACATTGGGACAATTTCTGTGTTAAAAAAATCTTGGACGTCATGTTTGACATCATGTATAAGCATGTATAAGCATGCATTAGCAAGCATGTATAAGCATGCATTAAAGATTAAATCGCAAAAGCCTTTCGACTTGGGTCGTTTTTTAAAGCCCTAAATGTCTATGAGAATAAGCTGATTTGGTTTTTCTACGCCGATTGCAACCTTCGTTAATTAAACCAAACCATAAAACCAAATTGTTTAATGAACAGTTTTATGAAAAACTTTTTAAAAAGTTTATTATACTACTTGGCATTCAACATATTAAGTTAAGTTTAAAAAAAGTTATCCGGATAGATTTTTTTTTTGTATAAATACTCTGGTTTGACTCAAATTAAAGCAAGCGATGGAATCATCAAATTTCATTCCAGTTTTCCAGCACAACGTCTTAATAGGTAAACATATTTAGACACATGCGTTTTGATTGGTTGGTTGGTAGACATATATTTTCAGGCTTGTGTGCTTGGTCACAAAGACCCGCTTATAAACCTTCGTCAAGAAGGATGGACACGACATACACACACATACAAGACAGATGCTGCCATCTATCTCCACCTCCACAATTTAGACATGTTCCTGAAGGGGAGGGAAATAGTCTCAAGGGGCATGTACCCGTAGTTAACTGCGCAATGACCGACCATAGGACTTTCGGACCCAACAGATTTAACGAGCACGTACTCCGGTGGGTCTTCAGTTGTACCGGGACTCGATCGCGGGACCTTCCGATATCGAGACCGAGACGCTGACCACTAGGCTCCCCACAGCCCCATGCGTTTTGAAAAACCTACGGTTTTCGAAAAGAATTGTTTTTCTTCGGACGTAATACGAAATTCCCTTTTGTATTTTTAGATCTTTTTTTTGCTAAAGAATTTATTTAAATTTAGAATGCTTATTTGTTCAACAAAGATTGTAATATTTAATGGAACAGTATACAATTTTTGTAACTGCACAATGATATGACGAATATTTTTATAGTTGATAAGAAAACAAGATTATTTTTTAGGTTGTTTGAAACATTCTGTGAGGCCCATTGGCTTAGTGGTAGTGCTCCGCATTGCCACGCCGCAGGTCCGGGTATCGAATCCCGGATTGGGCGAGGTTGACCCATCCTTTCATCTCTTAAGTGGGTCGATAAAATGGGTACCAAACATGCTTGGGAACTAAACACTGGGGGTTCCACGTGAGGCTGACCACCTTGCCGGGACATATGCCTAGCACCCCAGATCCCTAGTCACGAAAATTGAAATGGGCACGGCTGGCCTTGGCCCAGTAATGGGCTGTTGCGCCGAAGAGTTTAGTTTAGTTTTTAAGCACCCGTTACACTAATATGACATAATACTAC